>VNKC01005170.1:0-19350 GCA_008042775.1 Drosophila pectinifera
GGCTCCGAACAAACATTTTTGCAGCTCCGCACAATAACTGTTTTGCATAAACAAACAACTGTAACTGGTTCCAGTCTACAGTTGCTGCACAATCTTCCAACTCCTCTATCCAAAAATTTATATTTGGCGCACTTGTCCCTGCAAACTGAGAAACACTACCCTCAACATCTTTCAAAGTAAACCACGACCTAGATTGTCCCTGCACTACCAGGCGTTGATACCCTGCTCTGTTATTCTGGGGGGTTGATGATGTTGACCTAAAGTCTCCTGGCTCATCCTCAGTCTCTGACTCACCCTCGTCGATCAAACCGTAATGGGATAATAATCGTTGTTGTAATTCTGTCTTCAATCCGGTAGTATTCAACTGCAGCTCTGACAGCTTCCGTCGCAACTCTTCCACTCGCAATGCCAAAATCTCGTTTCTCTCCATTTTACAAATGTAACCTGTTATAAATAATAGTTAATACAATATCAGTAATTTTCTTAACTCTTATAACTTTGATTAAAATGCAAATACAATAACAGTCCTACTCTTGAAATCCATACAAACTGTTATATCCAAAACCTGTTGCAACGCTTCCTCGGGTTGCGTCTCTCTCTGTCTCGCTTCTTCTCGTGTCGACCGTGTCTTCTCGTCTCGACTGCTCTCTCTCTCGTTCCTTGGCGTGTTTCAAAGCTCAATCCTCTGCTTCCAAAACCTCGTGCCACCTCCAGTCAACAAGATTTTTCTTGCACGATCTCTTTCAGCAACTGTACAGTCTGCTCACAACTACGCCTCCAATTGGAATAACTTGGTCGTCTTCGTCTGCTTCCCAAACCTCGTGTTCCAGTCCTGGCCAACACGATTTTGCCCGCACGCACCGATAACGCCACCAGTATCCAATCTTGATTATGCTTGTCCGCCTGCTGTAGCTTGCTCCGTTGCTTCTTTGACTTTTGCGTTCTCCAGTCCGTTCCGCTGCTTCTTTTACTTCTGCTTTTCCAGCCCGATCCTCTGCTTCTTTCTCCGCTTTTCTCTTCTCCAGCCCGTTCCGCTGCTTCTTCTCCAGCTATTCTCCAGCTTTAACCGCTGCTTTTCCTCTTCTGCTTCTCCAGCCTTAACCGCTGCTTCTGTACTTATGCTTTTTCCTCCAGCCTTAACCGCTGCTTCTTTCCTTATGCTTTTCTCTCGATCCGCTGCTTCTTTAACTTCTTCTTTTCTCCAGCTTTAACCGCTGCTTCTTTCTCTTCTGCTTCTTTCTCCAGCCTTTACCGCTGCTTCATTTTCCAGCCTTAACCGCTGCTTCTTTACATTTCTCCAGCCTTTACCGCTGCTTCTTTCTCTTCTTGGTTACCAATAATGCACGTTTTCCATTCCGCGTCGCCACTCGCTGTTCCTGTTTCCTCTCTCGTTCTATGCATGTGTCTGTATTGGTGACTCTTCCGTTACTTGGAACTCCACGCTTCTGATGAAATTCTTGCCGCCATCACGAAGCGTCGCTGTACTGCCATCTCTTTCACTCCTCCGTTCGATTCGCCTTTTTCTTCTTAAAAACTCTTCACCAGCCTTTAATTTGCGAATTTTCTCATTTCACCTGGACTTTACCTCCACCGCACTGTCTTAGATAATTGTTAATCATATTTCTCTTGTGTGAAATATGTGTTTTAAGTCATTTCGAAAGGTGGGCAATATCTCCCGGACGAGCCCCCAAAAATGCAGTGTCCTCTTTTCATAGAAAGTTGTAACACCGACTTGATTTATATTTTGATATTGTTTATTCACATTTCGACGTTGTAGTTACTTAAAATTAACAAAAGACTAAGTTAGTGTGGTTTGCGATCCACGAGATTCCGGCAGCGACTTTTTGCGAGAGAGTTATCCGAGAGAGTGACCGCCTTATTGTTCTCACGCTGCAACCGAATACCCCGTTCAGTATATTTTAAGAGGGAAGACAGAGACTAGTAATTGATACCAATTCTGGTGACTCTGGTCACTCCACTGCCACTTCCAGATCCCACATATATATATATATAAAGAACACCTCGACTACCATATATTTACTATTTATTGGCTTGACAATTCTTTAAGGTTTTTTATTTGCACATATCAAATCATTCTTAATAGCAACATAAGTAGTCCATGTATGCCTTGTACAATGATTTTTGCAGTGTGATATTTTAATTACTTAGCCAAGTTCTCAGAGCTGGATAAAAAGTTCGAACAATCGCCCCTAGTATTCGCTTTTTAATGCCCATCTGCTCGCAGACAATGGCGCTGGCTCACGGGACTCAAAGAGCAAATTATCTGCTTTGTAAAAACTTCCACAAAGGTAATCTCAATTTAAATTGCTTCAGTCCCCGTCTCCAGTCAGCTTTCCGGAGTAAATATGCATGCATTACGGCCATAAATTATGCAGCACATCAGGGCGAGACATGCAGTTAATTGGAAAAGTCAAAAATGGAACTTCCGCTCCCAGTTCCCATAGTTCCCATAGTAATGTGTGCCTGATATCCGGCCGGCATATCTCCTGGACTGGCTGCCGCCGAGGGACTGCCAGATACAGATACAGATACCGATGCAAAGGCGGGTTATAAATGACGACATTTGCTAAAAATAATTGTGTAATTTTATGCGCCGAACGGCTGCGCACTTGTCAGTATCGATAAAGGCGGCTGGCACGAGACGGAGGTGGCTTATTCAGACGTATTGGGGCGCCTAAAGGTATGCATTACCACTGACAGCTCCGATAAATGAGGCGCTAATAAATCTCGCCAATCGGGTATTAACTGTTAATGTTGCAGGGGAGGGTGGACCGGAGGCTGGGGTTCCCAGATAAGCCGGAGCCGACAAAGTTGCCATGGAAATTTAATTTCAAGTTGCCCGGCAGTTAATTGACTAATATTTGCCTGACCAACTCAAACAAGGGAGCCCAAGAAGTTGGCCCGTTTTGAAATGGGAAATGGGAAAGTCTGCAAACCGCACGGTGGCCTGTGGCTGTATCCACTGAAGTCTGTTGGGGGAATCCCATCCACCTACGAGCAAAATAACAAAGTTTTTCCCACAAGCAATGCGTAGCCAAGGCCCCGGGGTTGATCAATTTGTCGCAGAAGTTTCAATCACAGTCCGTACACTGACTGGCCAAGGTGCAAATTGAATTTCCTTGTCTTTTCTGCCCAGCAATGGAAGCCCATCTGCCTGCTCGGTTCAGTTAAGACAGAGCTAGAGTTAGTGACAAGAGAATTATGTAAAGTAGCCTCAAGTCATCGGCAGTTGTCAGAGGGTTCGATAATTCTCGGAATGTGCTCCCAGCGAGTTCCTTCGCTTCACTGGCTGAGCGGAGCATGACAAAGATTTTAAATGCCAGGACATTTTCCAAGGAGGCTCGGAAAATACGAGCCACAGTCGCCTGCTGGCATTTTGACTCAGCTATTTTTGCGATTTATTTGATAAATGGCATCCTGTTTCGCCCGCAACAAGACGAATTTGATTGCCATTTCAGCGATTTGTTGGCGGCTGAGGAATTTATCAATTTGCTATTGGGTGTCCCAGGCACCCTTTGTTTCTGCTAGCAGGACATTTACGTAATTAATTGTACCCGATTTCGTATGGATAGAAAGGATGTGGCAATCAGCAGCTGGAATTGGTCTCATCTGTACCGTGGGTCAACTGGAATTTATTCATACCAACATAGCGATGGCCTTGCCCCAAGCTGCCACATCTGGCTTAGAGAGGGAAAGTGGTTTCCTTGTGAATTAATCAACTAAGCTGCTTAAGGAGCGAGCACAATCTCTGGCTCGCTAACACGAGTCCTTTGCCTTAACACTTCTTAGGTGTCAAGGCAATGCCAAAGAGTGCTTAGGTGTCGTTTGCGCTAAAAATAAAAGTCTGCGGCTCACGAAATTGCAATAAGATGGAGTAACCAGGTTAGCTATCATTAGGTAAGCTGATATTTTTCCCGCATTTCTTTTAAGCCTTCTCCGAATTTCTTATATTGCCAAACCAGAACTGAGTCTTATTTTGTAATTTGCAAGCGTACTCCTGAGGTTCCTCCACCGCCAACTCCTCCAATCTGATCTCCCCCAATCTGGCTTTGAAAATGGCAAATAAATGACGGGGGTTTCCACGGCCATATGGCAAAGCCAGGCAGATTTCCAGAGTACAGCAGCTCAAGAACAAACTTTTCCATTTTATGAACAAAGTAATTTCGTTCCGTTTGACATCTACTCCGCAATGGCTTCGTGGGACTGCGCGTTTTAAGTATTTATATTGCAATTACACTCACCATCGTTCCGGCGCCCTCCTCTGCCTCTGCCTCTGCCTCAGCCTTAGCTCCAGGGATATAACCTATAGTACATATGGTATTGTCTTTCCGGCTGAAGGTAGTTGCTCCTGCGTCTGCGAGGGACTTTCACTTATCTCCAATTTGGATTCCACACTGGGATTGCCCTTGGTGTGTCGCTCGTCTTGAAATCATAAGAAGCACACACACAGCTGCATTGTATTCTCTTATTTGAACATTTTTAAAGACACTCTTCCACTTTAAAGCCTTAATATCTACTTCATAAACTGCCTCAAAGTTCCTGAAAGTTGAGACTCAGCTTAATCCTTAAATCTGCAGGAACACGAGCCCCAAGCTAAAGGAGTTTGCACAACATTGTTGTATTTCACAAGCGCCTTTGGGTGACTGCACTTTTGCATGAATAACTTGCTCAAAATTTCAAGAGCTGAAAGCACGACTTTTACATACCTGTATACGCTGTAGCTCTTCACTTTTAAACTGCTTAATGCATAACGAACTTCACTTGAGAGTCAACTGAAAAAATTAACAAAAAATCTTGGCATTACAAGAATTACTCATGATGCAAATTTAAAATATTAAAAACTTTCTACATTTATGAAATATTCCATATAAAGATATTGTTTTGTTATAAAATACCCAGAATTTTCTAGGAGCGGGACTCAACCCTACAGTTTTTATTTTTAACTAAAAAGTCGTAATATCTTTGTTAAAAAAATCTATTTTGTTTCTTGGAGCGGAATAGTTCCTTGACTTGAATAAGTGTCACAACAATTTTTTCGAGAAACTAATTATTTTTCTGAGAAACTTAACTTAACTTAATATAAAATATATAATAGCGAAGTGAAATTTAATTAATTGCATTTAAATAATAAGTACTTTTGGGTCTAGTAAAATTATTATTATTATCTGGTTTTTCCTTAGAAATGTAAAGCGGTACAGTTAATTTGAATGAAACATAAAAATCGATAAGGCAGATGTGATATTTAATTGACCGACAAACAGATTTTTTCTTTGTACATAGACTTTAAAGTACATACTATAATCAATAGGGATATGCAAATTGGAAGAATAAGCTGATCTATGTGAAGTTTAATATTTCTAAAAAATAACCCTTTCTACAGATTTAATAGTTAAACACAACCCTGAGTATCCAAAGCACCTTTAAACTCAAAGCGCCATTAACTAAACAGTTTTAATTGAATATTCTATTAGTTCGAGTTCAAACAGTCGCAGCAAATGGAGTGGAGTACCAACTACGCCTCAAGTTTCACTAATTTATGTTCACTGATTATTCGACTGCACAGTCACTTCATTAGTGTTATAATTGCTACAATATTCTTGTCACTAGTTTTGTTTAATGCGCGATAGTCCGTCCATGCAGTAAATATGACTTCTGCTTCATTATTCAGAGTCCATTAATAACGCCATTAAGTAAATTGCTTTCCCGCTGTATTGAACTGCAGCACGTTCACATCTCATTACGCGCAATGCAGATTCGGCATTAATTATGTATTAACCACCTATAGCTCTGTAGTTTCGGTAAATTATAATTTCTGCTGCCCGCACACGTCACTTGGCATTACGGACTGGAAGATCCGTTCTCCCGGGAGACTCGCGGCGGAATAATATTCTCCTCCGATTAATTCACAACTTGCATTTAAGATTCATTGGAGCACGGCCCGGGAAAATAATCATAATAAATACAGACAGCACTGAGGCGTCCGGCAGGCTATTACCGAATTTCCGCGGCCCACTTACGGAACAGAGCAGGAATACTCGTAAATGTCGAAGCGCCGGCGGTCCGTGCGAAATTTTCACGCCTTTAACATTTAATGGCGGCACATCGTTGGAAAAACAAACACTGGGCACTGTGTCGAGGGCAGCATACCTCTCAGAAGACCGAATTCCGCGTAGATCCCACGATTTTTGGGCAAACAGCATCAAAATCGCGAATAAATATGCGGCCGCATTTTTATTATTTCGCTTGTTTTCCGTTCACGCTTTTTTATTACAATAAGTTCGAGTGTTTAGCTGGGCGTTTACTGATCTCCGATAACCACACGCGTGCACAGTCAGCGACCATCTGTTGGCTTTTGGTGCGCATCCTCAGCTTATATAGCCTTGCCTTTGACCCGCGTCGCTCGTACCTGGTGCTGTCTGTGGCTCTGTGCGCGTTGCGTATACGCCGCGTAGCACACCAGTCGCTACTGACTGCGCCGCACTTCGTCCACGGGCCTTCGGCCGTCGCCTGCGACTTTGTTTTGGGCCATCAGCTGGGCGAGCTTTCTTATCACTGAAGCTGGGGTGGAAAAGCTCCGCACATTGGGCCAAGGACTGCCGGAAATTCTCAGCGAACTTCCATTCCGTCTGCCTTGGCCTTTGAGTCACTAGGAGGTGAATACTCTGTTATCGCAGTCGAAGAACTCGTAATCATTCTAGGTGTCAAGCCTTTAAAATGACGAAACGAAATTAATCTCGTTATATGGCAATTTTTCTAGTTTTCTAGTGTCTGCCGATAGCCTATCTTTTATCAAACACATAATAAGCAGATAAAAATAACAGGGAAATAATCTAAATTGTCTGTAATCACGCATCCTTCAGCTCAGAATATTCTATTGACTTAATAATGATATAATAATTATATTCCCAACTTACTATTTCACAATAATGTTAAAATAATATTTTAGATTTACTGAATATCCAAGACCTTCTTGGCATCAAGGGTGGCTAATAACTTTGTGGTACTTCTGAGAACCGCTTCACTGGCATACACCGCGTCCTGGTACCGAATGCCCTCAGGGGTGTCCTTGTAAAGACTTGAGAAGTCCGAGGTTTCCTCACTGCCATTGTAGGTCATCACGGGCTTAAAGAGATTCGCCATAAGACCTTAAATAGGAGAAATTATATAAATAACATACTCAGTCGGAGAGCAATGGACCTACTCATAAAGCGACGGCGCTCGAACTGCAACTGGAACTCCTGCAGGCTGGGGAAGAGGCCCTGATAGGATAGCTTCTCTAGATTCCTTTTTAGAGCAATGTAATGGTGCGCAATGAGCTCGGATTCCCGATCCTTGAACTCCTCCCTCACCGAAGTGGTCAGGAAGTAGTGCAAGTCGATGGCCGGGGAAGTGCAGTTGCTGAACTGGAAGTCAATGCCGACGACTGACTGGGGATGGCCCTCCGCATCGTACTGGAACATCACGTTGGTGGTCCAACAGTCGCCGTGGATCAGCGTCTGCAGTTCACTCTCTCCCACGTCGTAGACACGAGCCCCGTACTCCATGATGTGGCTACTCAACCGTGTCAACTTGTCACCGTAGATCTTCTTCAGGTTCGGCTGGCCATTTATGAACCTCAAGAAAGCCCGAAACAAGCCGTTGAAGACCTCCGTATAGGCCTTCTTGTCACGCGAGAAGAAGTTAATGGCGAAGCACTTGGTGAGCAGTTCCGGATGGCGCTGCCTCAGGACAAGGCCCGCGGCATGGAACTTTGCCAGCATCTCCAGAGTCAGCTTGGTGTGAGCCAGATCCAATAACTTAACCCGATCCGCGTTGACGTACTTAAAGGGCGCCAGGTCCTCCAGTATCATGGTGCTGTGCTCCCGGTCCACGGTGATGGCATCTGCAACCAGCTTTCCGCCTAATCCCGCTTCTTGGAGCAACTCCTGCATCTTGGGCAGCACGAACTCGTACATGTCCATCTCCCTGGTGTACAGCTCGTACTCAAAGAACACCTCGGCCTGTGGCACATCCTCCGGCAGAGCCTGCTTGACAATGTAGGACTTCTCCTGAGCCGATCCATCGCCCAGCTGATAGTTCACATAGATCCGGGTCATAACACCCACGAAGTTCTCCCCCTTGCCAGTCGCTGCCTTGGACCAGATCTTGAGGACCTTCAGCCGCTCGTCCTTGTAGTACGCCCTCAGCCTGGGCTGTAGGTACTCCACGGTGAGCCAATTGGGCAGCATTGTTAACGCGTTGCGGTGTTCTAAGGTTCTGAGGTCTTCCCTTCGGAGCTCACGTTTATATTATGACGAAACGGCAACGAATTTATAGAGCACCAGCGATAAGATTTGTACTGGCAATTTATTCCCTATCTCGGTTCTCAAGTGAATGGGCGTTGTACAAGATCATTGCCAGTCTGCAAATAGTGCCTTGTCACTCTCCTTAGTTACCCCTTTGAAAGTCGTCCAGCCATTGTTGTTTATTCTGTCCATGTGTGGAACTTGTTTGTCCATAAATAAATGTAATAACACCGTCAGGCATATAATCTTAAAAGTTGATAAGAAGTAATTAGACAGCCATTAAAACTAAAAAGCTTATCTAGTAAATGCTATATAAAGCTCCGGCCTAGATGGTATTAAAAACAGGCTACTAAAGCCCAGCTTAAACCCTGCTTAAATACCTAAGAAAGTATATAACTCAGGGTTATCGTCAAAATTGTAACCTACGCCCTATTATATATTGACAATTTAATGATTAATTAAATGTAATTTAGTTAATCAGATTTGACCAAGACTGCATATTACTTTCTAATTAAATGTAAGCTAGTTTTGTTTTAATAAGGATGAAGTTTATCCGGGTTCTTTATTAATATTAGGTCGCCTTTATTGATCAATTAATAGTTCTTAAAAAACAGTCTTGTTTCAATGAGCATCTAGAAACCCCTTGGCATCAAGGATGGGCAATATGGTTTCGATTCTCCTCTGGATTTCCTCGCACTCATACATGGAGTCCTGGAACTTGATGCCCTCTGGGGTGTCCTGGTAAAGATTCACGAACTCTGGGGACTCGCAGCCCTCATACACCATTATCGGTTGAAATACGTTGGCTATAATAACACCTAGGAGTGAAAAATATAGTCAGAATAACAGACTTCTTGTAGATTACTCCTAACTTACTGAGGAATCGACGGCGCTCAAACTGAAGCTGGTACTCAAACAGGCTAGGAAAGACGCCCTTGAAACCCAGAGCCTCCAGAGTCCGTTTCAGAGCATAATAATGATACTGCACGAGTTCTGTTTCCCTCTCCTTGATATCAACCTTGAGGGACGTGCTGAAGAAGTAATGCAGGTCCACGGCCGGAGATGTCCAGGTGCTGAACTGAAAGTCGATGGGCAGGACCGTGGTAGGATTGCCCTCGTCATCGTATTGGTACATGACATTGGTGGTCCAGCAGTCGCCGTGGATCAATGTCTGCAGGTCCTTCTCGTCGACATCCACTGATCGGGCAGCGTAGTCCATTAAATTGGCGACGATGTGCTCCAACTTGGCGGCATAGCGACTGCTCAGCGTCGGCTTGGTCTTCACATACCTGATGAAGGCCCGGAACAAGCACACGAAGACTTCCCCGTAGCCCTTTTTTCCCCTGGAAAAGAAGTGCGAGGCGTAGTTCCGACTCAGCAGCTCTGGCTCTCGTTGGTTCAGGATTATGGCAGCCGCATGGAACTTGGCCAGCATGTCCAGCACGAGCTTGGTGTGAGCCAGGTCCAGCTGCTTCACCCGGTCCGCATTCGTGTAGCGAAGCGGAGCCAGATCCTCGAGGATCATGATGGTTCGTGAGCGATCAATGACAATGGCCTTCGCCATTAGCTTCTCCGTGAAGCCTGCCGCGCCAAGGATCTCCGACATCTTGGGCAGCACGACATCGTACATTTCCAGTTCCCTGTTGTACACATCGTATTCCTCAAAGATCTTGGCCTGAGGAGCGTCCGAAGGAACGCCTTGCTTCAGGATGTAGGACTCCTTTGCTACAGATCCGTCTCTCGTCTCAAAATCCACGTGGATGCGGGTCATCACGCCGATGTAGTTTTGGCCTTTCTCCGTCGCTGGCTTGGCCCAGAGTTTTAGGACCCGAAGCTGGTCGTCCTTGTGGAAGGCCCTAAGAGCTTTCTGGATGTATTCCTCTGTTAGCCAACTCGGTAGCATGGTGACTGGTGCTTGGGTACTGCGATCTCCAACGTAACTGTCCTAGCAGCATCTGGCCAATCGTTTATATTCTCCCGAAACCTTTGTTTTATCAGTCAATTATATTAAGACAATGATAAGATACGTATCTTTATAGGAGATTACAAACACAGACGGGGTTAATGACTATCTTCAAAGCAGCTTAGATAAATCAGCAGCTTTCATAGCCAAAAAACGTGATATCCCATTCAGATGTCACGGATTTATGTACTTAAGTGATAACACATTTTAACCCATTATGATTATAATATATTATATTTGATAATAATAATATATTATATATGAATTTTAAATCATAATTCTTCGGTGTTCTTCAATGAGTTCAATGGCATACAGGCGGCTTAAAATTTCAAACATTTTAAACATTATTTCCTATAGAGTATCCTTTCAGAAAAGTTCAAAGTGATTTTTTAATATAATCCTCCTTCTTATTAAGCAACCTCATCGTTGATCTCGCTTGTATTCACATCCTAATCAGTATAATATTGTTAAGACCTTTTTTTATTTGACCAACTACAACGTAATTTCTATAAAAGTGTCTAATCATCTGGCTTTATCATCACAAATCTTCAGATTGCATTTTTCCTAGTCAGCCGGGCCCCATTCGAGATTTGCTTAGTCAGCCAAATATTATTATATTAATTTTTAGATCCTTTTGAAAATATGCTCTTACAATTGTTAATGACATGCAATTTTCCTTAAGATAAACCTTAAAAGAATCTGATTTTTTTTCAGACAAATTTGTTCACCCGACAAACATTAATCTATTAATTCTCATGCAGAGGCAATGATTTCCGGAAAATATTGTTATTTGAAAAGTGGGCTGTCCGTTCACATTCCCACAGTCTAGAATATTTTTTGTGTGCGGCTTTAAGTTCTTTGACACTGACAGAACTATCCCTATGGAAATCCTTCGTATCTGCAAAGCTCATAAATTCAAGCGCCCATCAAAAGCCCTGGATATCGGTATATATCTATAAAGTTGTGAGTATTTATGTGCAAATGTGGTATCTGGCTGTTGGCGGAGCGGCAATAGAGTGCAGCCCTTTGTTTGGCCTTTGCAGCTTGCCATAAATGAGAGCAAACATGAATTTTCCACCTAAATCATTAACATGTGTAGCCGGAGATAGCTCGCGGTTAGTCCGAAAACTCTGGGCTTTTGTGGCATTAGGTGGTCATGTAGAGCTGGCCAAAAGCCATTGATTATGGGAGTCGTGCGTAGTTGGCTGGTTAAATAGTTGGCCTGGCTCCTTGGGAGTCCGGGCCAAATTGTAGCGTAAATAAAGGCATGCCTCTGATAAGGAGCTGGGTAAACATGGCCGAAAAGAGCTGCCCGCGCCCATTTGGATTGGGCCAGCTGTGCCGGCGAGGGGGACGCGCTGCAGGGTTGGCTGCTTTCGGCGTAAACAAAATGCAAAAATAACAAATAAATCTACATCGGAAGCCCAATGTATTTGCAATTAAAATTGGTATTGGAATTCGTGGAAATCTCTATTTAACTTATGAATCGATAATACTAGAACTGAAGACGACAATCGGCTTAGAGTTCAAAGTGAAATTAATTTATGGCAGGTCGAGGTGTGGGTTCATGTGGCTATCATTATATCTTTATAGTCTTCTTGCTTACTTTAAAGTGCAGCGAATTCTTAAGGCCATACTAGGTTATATATGCTCGATTCAAGTTAAGTTATGCAAAATTATGTAAAATTTTTAATTAATTTCCTGTCCCCTCCACTACACTACACTTCAGACAATTCTCTGTCCATCAACTGAGAAGTAGAACCTCAGACTGGAGGCTACAGAAACTATTAGACTTGGCAGTGGTGAAATTAATCTAACTCCAACGACATTCAGACTAAGCAAGCAAATAGTTTTTCTCCCCGTTTTGTAGCCATATATCTCACATCAATAGCTTCTATTTAATAACAAAGTCCTATTTTCGTTACTTTTGTGGACTGAATTAAATTTTCTCTATTTAGCTGGAACTCATATTGATTCGGCCAAACAGAAACCGCTTCTCGGAAGGCCAATCCACATTGTTTGGTAAACGAAGGCAATGGCACTGATAAGACCGCTGGTAAACACGAGAGGCGACCGCCCGCTCACGTTTGAGGCTCTTTTTATTTATATTTTTATTTGGTCAGCGGTGCCCGCGGGGGAAGTGCTTTGTTTGCTTTCCCCATAAACAAATTGTTTTATACATATTCGAGTTATTGTTTGTCTTATTAAAAACCAGACGCTGGAGGGGTAGGTATCTGTGGGCAGATCTACTAAATGTGTGGCGTCATGAATAGGATTTCGTCAGCAATAGGTAATAATAGGGAATATTTGTTTTAATTGATTTGAATAAATAGTTATTTAGTCAGTGGCGGGAATACAGGAATTTCAAGTATAAAAATAAAGCTTGAAAGTACTGTTTATATTAGTTGAATTATTTAAATCGATTTAAAGTTTATCACCCATACGCAGTGTTGTCTTGGCTAGTTTATTATATTTTCAGTAATTTATCGCCAATGGCGAGAATACAGTAATTTCAAGTATACAAATAAAGCTTGAAAGTACTTTTTATATTAGTTGAATTCTTGAAATCGATTTTAAGTGTATTACCCATACGCAGTGTTGTCATGGATAATTTATTATATTTTCAGTAGTTTGTTTGCTTTGATAGGGATTGCCTTGGAAAAGTTTATACTCACTTTTATAATTTTAATTTATATATCCAGATGTACGACTAGCTAAGCTAGTTCAGGTAGAAATACCCCTGTTCCGGTTACAGTCTGGGATCCTAATGAAAACACCCCAGATCGTTTTATGTTTGCACATTACAAAACAAGAGAATAAATACGCAGCTTTATTAGATTACAAATAAATTACCTAAGCTAATTAAGGCTAAAGCACAACGACGGCAGAGGAAATCAATTGGCTAGGTTCCACTAGTGCTGGCTCGAGTCCGCTGGAGCTCGGGCTACTCTCCTCCATTACTGTATCCGCTTGCTGATCGTGTCCAGGTAGTTGTAGCCATTGTAGGCCTTACTCGTGGCCCAGTCCTTGCTGTAGCTGTTGCCCCCCAGCTCGTGCGGAGCCCCGGAGCCGGAGCTGTAGGGCGAGTACGAGTTGGGGTAGCTGCTGCTGCCCACGAACTGGGAGTAGTCTCCGGGATCCGAGTCGTAGACGTGCGAGTGCGTCTGCACCAGGTGCGGGTGGATCTTGCACATGGTCTTGAACTTCAGGTAGTGGATCAGCCAGCCCACGCCGCCCACCAGCAGCACGTTCATGCCCAGCACGGCCATCAGCATGCTCACCAGGGTCATCTTCAGGTGGGCGATCTTCATCAGGATGATCAGGGGCAGGATGATGAGCCACTTCTTCTTCTTGCGCTTCAGGCGGGCCTCTGGTTTAATTAGATTTTAATTAGGTTAGTTGAAGCTCTGGGAGGTGCTCTTGATTGGGAACCCACCTGACTCGTCCATTACGCGGGCCCCCGTTTCGCTGGACAGCGACAGCTGCAGTCCATGGTTGCGTCCGAAGGTCTCCAGGGCCCTCTTGAGAAACTTAAACATCAGAGTTAGTTCGCTGTCACCTGCAAAGCAAACGGATAAGAATCCAAATAAAGTGGCCAGCCGGCGGCTATAATTCCTCGGATTAATTTACAGCCCCAGGGGGTCGTAAACATCCGCAGTGGGTTATCCAGCGAGAGCGCAAACGAGTGCCTTGGACACTGTCCAGGCGCAGGTGATCAATTCGAGTTCCCCACACCGACAGATTCCGGCCACTGATTGCTATCCCACTTCTGAGCAGCGGATTTCCCCGAAACAACTTTCGATTGCCACTGCCGGCACTGCGACCCCACCTTCCAAGCTCTTGGCGTCGTTGAACACAGCCACCTCGTTGGCCGGCTCTCCCAGCTGGACCAATCGCAGCCAGCGGCCTTTGTCGCGTCCGTACTCGTTGGGGAAGAAGCCCAGGCTGTTGGTGGCCAGCTTCCAGATCAGCTTGCTGGCCTTGTACTTGATGCAGGACACCAGGCTGCGGGTCTCGAAGCACTGCTTCTGATTGCGAGCTATGTAGACATCACTGGAGCTGGAGCTGGCTCTCGGGGATCCCGATCCCGATCCCGCTGCCCTGGCCAGGGACTCCCCCAAGGGCACTGGCGGCACTGTCGGCGGTGGCGACTCTTCCTCGGCCTGGCAGTAGTGGAGCAGCACCAGCAGCAACAGGGCCAGCACCACGCGACACAGCAGCATAGTTGGGGATTCAAATTTAGGAGGAGAACCGCGAGACGATCCGGTATACTGCCGAACTGCTGAGTGGACGAGTCACAAATGGCAACCGAGTGGTGCTGGCGACTCCTTTTATCGCGACTTCGCAACCACAGGCCAACTCCGAGCTGGTTTCCAAACTAATGCTCATGTGCACGCTGCATGCATAGAGCAACATGCAACTGGCACCGGAATCTCGATTCCTGCCACAGCCACTGCCACTGCCACTGACACTGCCAATGCCAATGCCACCGAAAGTTTCTGGGTCAGAGTCGCTGGGGGGGGGGGGAGACTGGAGACTGCGCTCAGTGATCAGCGATCTGCGATCCCCGATCAGCGTTGGATCGACAACAAATTGAATCGCATTGTCGTCGGGATTATGAAGCCAATATCGAGCAGCGGGCAACCGCCAATTGACCGCCTTCCCAGCTGCGTGTGGCTCCGAACGAAAGCCGGGCAAACGAAAGTGAATCGTGGATGTGGCTATGGATGTGGATGTGGATGTGGCCTGGCGCCACCGGCGAACGATGCCAATCAGAATAAGTGCAAATGTGCATTTATGCGAGTTTAAACGGGGCACTGTTCGCAGCGGCAGCAGAGTGTAATTTGCATATTTTTGCGCTGGGAATGACGGAGTAGAGGCACCTCCGCCGGTGCTGTGACCATCTTAATTACCAAGTCGCAGACGCCAGATGCGAAAGCTGCTGTTGCAGAAGCTGTTGCCACTGTTTCCAGCGTTGCCTGCGTTGCATTATTGACCAGTGAAAGTAACAATTGGCGCTGCTTGTCCACTTTTTGCAGGCATTCTTGGGCTGCAAGGAGCTCGAGTGACTGACACCACTCGCCTTCCAATTGATTAGCTCGGCCGGTGGCGGTCGTCTGCGTTCGCACTTAATGGGAATGAGGTAATCGGATGCCACTGGCCCCAGAATCAAACTGCTCCAGCCCCGCCACGGGCTGCAGCAGCTGGGATAGAAAGTTTCAGTTTCTTGCGGTAAACATTGTCTTTAGCCAGCCGCAAGAGCGTAGAGGAGTAGCTAGTATCTGAGCGTCGAGCGGCGAGTAATAATGACTCTGGCCACCCCACTTCCAGGCCGATTTGATGGCTACATATTAAATCACGAATCGCACGCAAACGTGCTAGTATTTGGAGGATTTCGGCTCAGACTTTTGCTACCCGAAACAACTTTTTCGAGAAATTAGCTGAGGCGGAGAGTGGCTAATATCGAAACTGAAACCGAAGCTGAATTGCCAGCGACTTGGCTAGGCAATTAAGCGAATCCAATTTGAGGGGATACAGCCGAGATTTCTGGGCCATTTGGCTGTTAGCGCCGACGACCGGATGGGCTGCCGATTGTCAAGGAGAATGGCCATTAGCCACCTCTGCCTCCAACCCCTCTGGGTGATAAAGATGCGCTCCGGCTAAGCCTGCGGCCTTGACTCGTTTGATAGTGAAATTTCCGCTCAGGTGCGCACATCTGCCTACCTGTGAGTTCAGACTAAGCCGGGGCCATAAATGCACTTAGCATAACTAGGCTTTCACATATAAATATGTAGTGATTTCCAAGTTATTTTAAATTCTGCACATGTGCTCTATATACACATTTATACACTAAGCTTATCATAACAATAATTTATTCCCTTGCCAATCAGATTAACACCATGTTTGTTTGAAATCGCTTTTTTTGTGAAACCTGAATTAAATGTAATTTATTAAACCTGTCGTAAAATCCTTTCACTACCACATTTGATTTCAGTTTCTTCGCTCCAGTAAATGTTTATTCCCGCCGCTTCCTGCCCTGTCACTGTGATCTCTAGCTCAAGTTATTTTCATGAAAGTGTGCCCCCTGCTGTCCTCCTTGGCAGGCTAAAATTCCAATTATTTAACAAGCTAAATAGGCAGAATAATTACCCAAATAAAAACTAACAACGAAAAGCTTTCCGAATTGAAATTAAGGCTTTTTTGGCTTAGTTATGGAAATTTTTTAGTCTGACTTGTCAAAAAAATTAGGGTATAAAATTGCCGACTCAAAAATTCGTATATTTGAGGTATTCTTGAGAGCATGAAGTGATAGTCAAATGCTGAACATTTTCCGATAATTAAAATGCAATGCACTCGATCTTTGAAGTTATTTCTTTATTTTTATTATGAATGAGTGTCTCAAATTACTTCTTGCGCGTGCCCGGATGTAGATTACTTAAACTGACGTTCTGCTCTTATGGATAACCACTGGTCTTGAAAGATACAATTAACTTGATGACCTAGCAGCAAGGATATCCACAGTAACAGCCGCCACAGGGTCCACATGCGTAGCACGGACCACAGACATTGGGGCCAAAGCAGGGACCACATCCTCCGCAGGGTCCACAGCACGGTCCGCAGGAACCACAAGGCCCACAGCAAGGTCCACAAGGTCCGCAACACATGATTAATCCGTACAGGTACTACAAATTAAAGATTTTAAAAGTATTTTTTTATTTTATTTTCCATAAACTATTTGATTATTTTTGTTATTTTTTACTGAAATATTATTTTGAGTTTTTAAACATCCACTTTTATTATACTTACTTTGAACCGAACAAGGAAATAATTTGAGACAACACAAAAATTAAGATGTTTTCAGGTCGAGGACACAAACTATTATGCTACAACAAATAACTCAATATAGGAAAGTGGACCCACGATTGAAATTTACCTCTACGATTGCTATTTTAAACTAAAATATTTTAGAAAACTGTGAGGAACGAAATAAAAGAAGCTTTACTTTTATATTTGCGTTCATAATAAACTCTAAGACCCACTGTTATTGCTGATCATTTACTCCGAAAAGTGGAAAATTTGAGTATATTTAAACTATTTTTAAGCATAAAAGTGTCATATTTAACAGTGGCGTCCCCTTTGTTGAGATAGGTGTCTAGCCGTTTTTGTAGTACCTTTTCTACCTGAAATATTTTTACATTGCTCATACGTAACCGGTGGCGCTGCGTGTACCTCGTTTTATATAGACATAAATCGTAATGTATGTATAATGAAAGATATTTCAGTTTACATATTTTTATAATTATTTAATCTTATTTTGTTTATATTTATTTAATAATCTTATTTCTTCTTCTTCTAAGATCAGAACGTCAGTTTAAGTAAAATACATCCGGACACTCGCAAGAAGTAATTTGAGACACTCATTCAATAAAAATGAAGAAATAACTTCAAAGATCAGTGCATTGCATTTAAGTTATCGGAAAATATATATGGCATTTGGCTATTACTTCATTTTTGGCCATAATATGCTCTCAAGAATACCTCAAGTATACGCATTTTCGGGTCGGCAATATAATACCCTATTTTTTTTGACAAGTCAGACTAATAAATAACCATAACTCAGCCAAACAAAAAATAAATTTGTAATCAATTTTTGACAATTTTAAAATTATAAAATTTTGAAAAATCGGCCAAAATTTTTATCTCATTTTTTTTTTAAATATTTAATATTTAAATAATTAAGTTTTTAACGGCGATTCGGAATATAAATGACATTTGGCTGTCATTCCATTTTTGGCCAAATTTTGCTCTCCAGAAGACCAAGTATGCGGAGATTTACGTCCTTAAAATTTTTATATCCTAATTTTTAAACAAATCAAACTTAAGAATAACCATAACTTGGCCCAAACAGCCTTAAAAACAGAGGATCGGAATATATATGGCATTTGGCTGTCATTCCATTTTCGGACAAATTATGCTATCCAGAAGACCTCATGTATGCGGATATTTGGGTCCTTAAATTGGCATTTTTATATCCTATTTTTTAAACAAATCAAACTTAAGAACAACCATAACTTGGCAAAAACAGCCTTAAAAACGGCGGATCGGAATATATATGGCATTTGGCTGTCATTCCATTTTTGGCCAAATTATACTATCCAGAAGACCTCAAGTATGCGGAGACTTGGGTCCTTAAATTGGCATTTTTATATCCTAATTTTTGAACAAATCAAACTATAGAATAACCAAAACTTAGCCCAAACAGCCTCAAAAACAGCGGATCGGAATATATATGGCATTTGGCTGTCATTCCATTTTTGGCCAAATTATGCTCTCCAGAAGACCTCAAGTATGCGGAGATTTGGGTCCTTAAATTGGCATTTTTATATCCTAATTTTTGAACAAATCAAACTATAGAATAACCATAACTTGGCAAAAACAGCCTTAAAAACGGCGGATCGGAATATATATGGCATTTGGCTGTCATTCCATTTTTGGCCAAATTATGCTCTCCAGAAGACCTCAAGTATGCGGATATTTGGGTCCTTAAAACTAAAAATATCCATAACTTGGCCAAAACAGTCTTAATTTTAGTTCGGAAAGCTATTCCGTGTTAGTTTTTCGATGGTTAATTAATCTGCATATTGAGTTTAGAAATTAAACAAAATAAATTTGTAGTCAATTTTTGACAATTTTAATGATGTAACCCCTTATAAAATTTTGAAAAAAACAGCCAAATTTTTTATCTCATTATTTTCAAATATTTAATATTTAAATAATTAAGATTTTAACGGCGATTCGGAATATATATGCCATTTGGCTGTCATTCCATTCTTGGCCAAAATATGCTCTCCAGAAGACCGCAAGTATGCGGATTTTTGGGTCCTTAAATCGTCATTTTTATGTTCTAATTTTTGAACAAAGCTAAGTTAAGAATAACCATAACATGGCCAAAACAGCCTTGAAAACAGCGATTCGGAATATATATGCCATTTGGCTGTCATTCCATTTTTGGCCAAAATATGCACTTCAGAAGACCGCAAGTATGCGGATTTTTGGGTCCTTAAATCGTCATTTTTATGT